>CM062290.1:165311452-165315202 GCA_031216915.1 Pictodentalium vernedei | reverse complement strand
GGGAGATAGAACATAATGGAACTCATGTGACAATGTGTATCCTGCAGAGAGAATTTGACCTCCGGCTCCTGGGAGGATTAAGGAGGGCAATTTTTAGCCCTCCTGTGTTTTTCATAATGCCAGTCCTGCTGTACCAGCACATCTGAGCAGAGTACAAATTATGGCCCCCCAGCACTCACCCTAATTTTTAAAAGCAGAGAGATCACACAAATCTCTATATTATATAACCTAATTTCCCATTAATTTTGGAAAACACAAAACAGGAAAAAGAGCAAGGTGAAGCGTTGCATATGCCCCCTCCTGTAATACCATGAATGCATATAGCATGGAATGGTGGCATTTCTCAAGATAACATAAATATCTGCCATTTTGAACAAGCATACACATGAACAGTAACTTGGTTTAACTGGTGGAGTGCTAGAAGCCACTATCAGGTCTATAAAAAAATGAAAGTGTCAATGACACTGTAGCTTTACTTGTCTGCGTGTTGTTTTTGATGAAAAGGATAATGTTCAATGTTTATGAAAGGATTATGAAATAAGACAAGAAATGTGATAATTGGGAATGTGTTAATTTCTGTTCCCTGTATGCTAAGTTTTCAATAAAAACTAGAGGTACTGTGAGCAAGCTCACAAAGTGATACCTCCCGCACCTGAAAATATATAAGTTAGATTATCTCCCCTTAGAAATGTCAGAACGGAATTATATTGCTTCATGCACATCTTCATATGGAGTTCTTCCACTGTGTAAAGTTTCATGAAAATTCTTCAAACGGTTTAGGAGGAGTTGTGCTTATAAAGATGGACCGACGGATGGATGGACGGACGGATGGACAGGGTGATTCCTATATACCCCCCAAACTTTGTTTGCGGGGGTATAATAACATGAGGTGTAGACTGTACAAAAGAACTGAGGGGTGGGTTAATGTGGCCCCTCACATTTAATGTATGTGGCCCTCGCAGTTAATGTATGTCAACAAAAGTTACCAAGTTACAGTTAAATTATTCCAAAAAGAGTCATCCTATCAAATTACAATGAAATCCCTTCATATATACGACCTGTAGTCTGTGCTAAAGTTTATCGGATTTTGGGCTCGGGCAGCCATCATGGTTGAATGCTCGTGGCCAAAAGGGGACGGTCTAATCTGGAGTGATCCCACCAAGTTACAATGAAATCTCTTCATAAATATAATCTGTAGACTGTGCAAAAGGTTTTTGGGCTTTGGGCCCCTGTATGTTTGTTTGTTTGTTGGTGGTTAACGTCACATAATTATGCACTATGGCTAATCGTGACACAACATGGAGATGAAGTCAAGTTTAGTCAATCGTTGATCAACATGTTGCCCATTTTAGAGGACTTCCACCCCAAGCATTGGTGACTGGGTCCTATTTTACTAGTAAAGCGGAACTGGTTTTACCACAGTAAACAAGTGCTGCTTACTTCCCGGGGTTCCCACGGGGAATTGGGCCCCTGTAGCCATCACAGTTGACCAATCATGACCAAAAGGGGACGTTATAATCTAGACATTATATGGAGTCAACCTACCAAATTACAATGAAATCCCTCCATAAATACGACCTATAGACTATGCTAAAGGTTTTGGGGTTCTAGGCTTGGGCAGCCATCACGGCAGAATGATCACGACCTCATCTAGACATTATTTGGAGTCATACTACCAAGTTACAATGAAATCCCTTCATAAATATGACATGTAAACTGTGCTAAAGGTTTTCGGGCTTTTGGCCCCTGTAGCCGTCACAGTTGACCAATCACGACCAAAAGGGGACATCTCATCTAGACATTATATGAAGTCAACCTACCAGGTTATAATGAAATCCCTCCATAAATACGACCTGTAGACTGTGCTAAAGGTTTTCAGGTTTTTGGGCTTGGGCAGTCGTCACGGTTGACAGATTGCGACCTAATGGGGAAGTTCTCATCCAGACATCATACGGAGTCATCCTACCAAGTTACAATGAAATCCCTCCATATTAAATATGACCAGCAGACTGTGCTAAAAGTTTTTGGGTTTCGGGCTTGGGCAGCCGTCACGGTTGACAGTTCATGACCAAAAGAGGACGTTCTCATCTAGATATTATACAGTGGCACCCTCCCAAGTTACAATGAAATCCCTTCATAAATACGACCTGTAGACTGTGCTAAAGGTTTTTCGGCTCGGGCAGCCATCACGGCTGACCGATCATGACCAAAAGGGGGACGTTCCCATCTAGACATGACCCCAAACCTGCATATGAAATTTCGTGATGATCGGACAAGAACTACGAGGTGTAGCCTGTGCTAAAGGAAAATGTGAACAGGACTCACAGACTACGCATGCGTGATGGCAATAGCTTATCTTGACTTGAGGGTACCAGAGCAAAAGCCAACATTTTTTCTTGCTCATGTTTTCATATTCAGTCATAAGCAAATATTTTATTTATATAATATAAAATTTGTTTTAATATAAGACCACCCGAGTGAATGCTGGAATTTATTTAGGAAGGGTCCCCAAACAAGTGGAAAGTGTGCATTTCCTACTTGACTTTTCAAAATCCAACAAATTTGAGGGCCAAGACTGTTTAAGTCAAATGAAGTGCATGTATAGGGGGGGGGGGGGGGGGGGGGGGGGCGCCTGGAGGGGGGAGAGCAAGATGAAGGAAGACTGAATAAAATGGCATATACATGTACCGATACAGTACCCTAAAACTAAAAACGTTTTCATCACTCAGATGTCTAAAACAAATTAAGCTCATGGAGCTCTGTCAAACAAGATATAATAGAATAAATGCTAAGTTTATCTCTAGGATACAGAAAAGTGAAAACAATCCCTGTTAAATGGATACTCTCCTGTGAACTGAATAATTTTCCTTGACAAAGTGGCTATTCAATTAACAGGGTTCCACTGTATTTTCACAATTTCTCAGCTTCACTGATTGCTTGGCTAGGGTTTATTGTAACTTCATTGGCTAAGTACAGCAGAAGGTGTAAATTTCAGTGCTGTAAGGGAAATGGAGTGGTTCAAATTTGTTTAATAATCCAGATGGTATTGAATCAAATCAAATCAGTGACAAAATTCAAAATTGAATGAAATGTTGAAGGTTTGTTGGGCCCTATATCAAATACTAAAAGATACTCAGAATTGGATTAGGGAATGGTGATCAGTGTCGTTCATTTATTCGTTAGCAAAATATTGGGAGCATACGTAGCTAAGAAACCAATGAAGCAACAGTGACCAAATTATGCACTGAAGTGCCCTTTAATGGATTGGTCGTAAACCACACGTGGGCAGTGATGTCCATGAATGCGTTTAGCAAGTAATAAAATAATCACCAGCAACATTTTAATTAATGAAGCACCCGGTTGTACCCGATGCCTGATTAATTAAATTTTTGATGATTATTCCATAATTAGTGTTTGGAATCTAATATTATTGCATTGGTGGAAAATACTGCCCACTCCGTGGAAAATGACCAGGCAATGGCGGCCGTACTGTAGGCCTTTAGTTAAAAGTACCAAGTAAATGAGTTATTTTTTGGCATTCGTGGAAGTAGCAGTTGCATTCCCAACACTACACATTAAGTATTTTAAGTTGGGAGGCACAACAGAATCAAACTATTAAAGCAACAGTGGTCTAATTTGACACACCTGTTGGTTCAAAATTGCTGAGTTTGCTTGACTTTTACAGGTAAAAGATCAGGGTAACATGATAAATGAGTATAATATTCAAAGTACACCTTTGAGACGATATCA